>BPLR01007612.1:0-38634 GCA_021605095.1 Caerostris extrusa
CTTAAGTATTGCTCGTCACTTCTGCTTTTCGAAAAAGAGGCCCTCTCCGCTCTGATCTTCTGCTAACTTTACAGTCAGGTATAAGTTACAGATGAACATGTTCAAGCAATACTACACGTTAAGTAGTCGGAAGAGTAATTAAAATGAACTTAAATAATCTATTCTTACAATATTTAAGCACTAAAATTCCAAGCGTTCTCCTTTGATGTCCTTGCACGACTATATCAGATGATTAAAGAAAAACATAGCACAATTTTTTAAGTTTCATAAAGGCAAGAAATAGAACGTATTAAAGTTACCGCAGCTACAGATTTGGCGGTTTTTCTATGGCGCCAATCTACACTTAAAATTTTGTGGCAAATCATAAAATATATAAAACACTTTATTTAAAAATCAAAATACTTTCAAAATTCAATACACTTTATTTAAAACAAAGCAGTCAATCGGATTAGTTACAGATGGACATGTTCATTATACCAAGTTGCGGTTAAGTAGTCGGAAGAGTAATTAAATGAACTTAAATAATTCATTTCTCTTCCCTGCCAATATTTAAGCACTGTACTCAGCTACATCCATTGATGTCCTTGCACGTCCATATCAAATGATTAGAGGAAACATAGACAATAGTCCAATTTAAGTTTCAAACATGCAAGAACCTTCAAATATGTCATCAAATGATGTTGACACAATCCGTTAGATATCCCAAAAGTAACGCTTAAGAAGACATTAACCATATAAGCAGACATTAGACAAGGAAAAACAAATATGATATCAATCATTAAAAACAAGTTTAACAAATTAAATAAATTAATATCAGATATGATAAGCAAACATGAACAGACGAACAAAATATAATAATAAATATTAACAGTTCTGATATCAATCATAAAAAACGGTTACAGGAAAACACCGAAATGAAATGGTTATCGCCCTTGGCGATTCCATTTGACTCCGCAAAAGGAAACTTGGCGAAATCAGAACTCTGAAGTCTGCATTTAGAGTGCACTATAACATATATCTTTAGACGAAAGTATTGGTCTCCTTAATTTGCATCTTTTGAAACTGTCTAACCTTATAAATCTCTAAACTTAATGTATATTCTATATTTCTTATATATGTAATTCGTATCAACCCCAAATATTGAGTAAGCTATTTAAGGATTCCGCTACCTAACTGTAATTTATTAAAAATGAAAAATTATAAAAAAACAGCTGTATATCAATAAAAGCTTACCTGCTTTAAACTAAACTAAATTTTTACATCTCAATAAATTTGTTCTATATTCATTGCTACTTGACACTGCTACCAACTGAGAAATGTAATATTTAAATTTGCGCGAGAGTATATAAATATTTATAATGGATGCATGTGGATATTATTGTGCTAATAACAACTTAAAAAAAAAAAATGAGTTTTAATAATATCTCTTCGCGATGATTTTCTTTACACTTTATACAATTTAAAATTCCAACATTAGCATGCATTTTATGTATGTTAATAATCTTGTAAACGTACTACTGTGTCCAGAAAAGTAATTAATTTTCAATTTAAAAAATCTCGGGGCTATTATGGAATTTCAATATTTTTCTGCTTTCATTTTCAGGTTGTTGGTACTGTGTTTGACATTCGTGTGAAATTTGACGTCAAAATTTTCATTAGTGTTTCAGTTACGCTTGGCTTTTGTGAGACGCTAAAACTGATTCCGGCGATTTTTTAAATGTCTGAATTCATTGAGCAAAGAACTTGCATTCAATTTTGTTTGCGGAAACGTATAGAATGTTGCAGAAGGCATTTGATAAACATTTCTATAACGGAAAGAAATTTTTAGAAGTGGTGTAAACAGTTCAAAGAAGGCAGAGAACGCGTTGAAGACGACAAAGCCCTCTGGTCGATCATCAACCTCAAAAGACGAAGCTCACGTCCCAAAGAATTAAAGATTTGGTGCTCGCAAACCGTCGGGTTTACAATTAGAGACCTTGCTGATGATGTTGGAATTTCAAAAGGATCGGTCAATTCAGTTTTGGGGCTCAAAACGCATCACCAAAATCTCGATTGATACTGAAAGCACTGAAATCGCCAGCTCACACTGCATTGATTCTTTAGACATTTTCGCCAAAAAATGAAACCCATATCGTACTACACCCCCCGTATTCACACCGTGCGACTTCGCTATTCCCTAAACTCAAAAGACCACTGGGGACATCGTTTTGAGTCGATTGAAGGGATTCAACGTGAATCGCCGCGCTTTCAAGGCCATCCCTGCCGATGACTTTTTAGCATGCAATGAGGATTGGAAAAAAAATTGGCATAAGTGCATTGTGTCCAGAGAGGATTATTTTGAAGGCGCTGAAATAAATTTGGAAGAATAAATAAAGAGTTTTTGAAAAAAATTGGTTTTACTTTTGGGCACAGTAGTACTATGAGTAAGTAGTATGATAGAATTAACAATTTACGTAAACAATTTGAGCCTTCCTATCCAAAAAGAAATTAAACAACGTTGAAGCTGGAGATGACCTTGAATAAAATTTATACTCCAATTACTCATGTATTAAAACAGAAGAAGATGATGACGTTATTTTCCATGCCAAACAGGAATTTAGAACTAGTTCAGTAGATCATGTTCCCAGCAGCACAATATAAATCTGCAGTTGTAATTTTCGTCAATAAAAGGATAACGATTTACGACTGTTCAGTTTTTTTTACTATTTAGTGGGGATATTTTATAAAAAATACTACGTTAAACTAAATAAACAGAAGGCTTCATTTGAGAATCTAAGAACAACTTCCAGAAAATAAAAATATAAGAAAAATAATAATTTTGAATTATCTGATACAAAATGTCACACATTCTAACAAATATTTCGATGAACTTGAGTAATTTTATATATATTAGAGAGATGGTATTAATAATTAGTATCACAGTCATAAATAATAAAAAAATTCCATCTTTCGAAAGAAAAACGTTCTAATGTGTCGTATTTGTAGGAATTAATTTTTACCAGTTTACTGTTTACTACTTCTGAGAAAAAAATTGACATATTGGGATATGGGCATACAATCCACATCAAAAGGTTTAACATAGTGGCCAACTTTTGTTACTGTTAATCAACTATGATTTGAAGATATCTTTCTATATGAAAAAGAGACTTTTCTGTTTCTATTTCCCAAAACTTAGAAATCTTATTTTTTATGTATTATTTTTTTTAACTGGTTCGTAGCTAAATAATGCGAATTTTTTAAATTAGTAATTGTAAAATAAAAATTACTTATTATTGCTACCAGAGGACGTCTTAAGTTATCTTATGGTAAAAATAAGGTTTTAATTTTTTTCTATTTAAGTTTTATTAAGGTTTGCCTCACAAAACACTATAATATTCTTTAAAAAAATTATAACAGATTATATAAAAATTTTACAGCAGATGAGAAAAAAATTATTAGGAATTCTTGAATAAAAACTGTACCAGACTTAAAAAGGTGTCTGAAGGTGGCATTATCAAATACTCTGTGAATCCATATTCCACTTTATTGGAAAGCCTGTTCACTTACAAGCAATTGAAACAAGACAACATAGATCTTAGATTACTTCGCCTTAAATATAAACAGAAACAAGCGCACATGCTCACTATAAACAATTGCATAATTGTTTATTGTAAGAGGAAGTTTGCATAATTCGTAAACAAGGATGGAAAAAGACGATTGTTTTATTTAGGCAACTTATATTATTTAAAATCTGAACCTAAAGTCTACACACATTTTTTTTTCTAATAAAATGTATCAATTCTTAAAAAGCTTTATTTTCTGCAACTGTGCAAGGTGGATCATATCTGCTGGACATCAGCATTTCTTTCGATTTCAATTTTAGCAAAACAATTCTAATCAGTCATTCCTATCAGTCTAATCGATTTAAAGAAATTACTGTATTATTTTCTTTCAGGAATATCAAAATACCTTTATCACCTTTGCACACCAAAGTTGAGATATAAATCAGCAAGACAGTCCTCGATTTGATAGCTAATACATTTCCAAGCATCACAACTGTAACGGTACAGAATGTAATTTAACAAATTGCCTAGAATTCAATTGAAAAATGCTAAAAAATTGTTGAAACTTTCTTCATCGTTCCGTAACAAGTTGAGTTGTTCAAACTGTTTTCTTAAAACTTGTTTATGCCTACTAGAAATTTTTTTATTATTTATTTTTAACTTACATTTCCCAATTCTACTTCGGTAAAAGTATATATATTCTATTCTTCTTGTTTCGTTACTTTCAACGTTAACTCCCAGTTACCTCTCAAATAATGAATTGATCGCTGTTCGTACGCCCAACATTTATCTTTTTGTAGATAATTCCATGAAGTATTGTATCGTCTGCTTTGTGAGAACCAATAGTTTGTGGCTATACGATTTTTCTCTCCGCAAACGAAGGTCATTTTGACGAAGGTCATTGTCCATTGTATGATTATTGTTCGGCATTGTTATTTATTTATTGATATTACATTTTTTCCTTGAATGTAAGAAACTAAATATTAAGCATTATCAAGCTAGTTTTTTTTTTTTCAGGATTAATACTATAGGATAGAAATAGTGGAATGAAATAAAATCTATCTTTGAGCATTTCTAATAACTCTTTAATATCATATGTGAAAAATAAAACTTAAATAAATAAATTTAAATGCATTTTTTTTTCCTAAGTTGTGATTGATTCTGGTTTGGAGAGAAGTAAAAGAGGGATAAATTTAACAGATGCATTCGCGTACTCTATCCATTTATAGCTACTTTACTACGTCCTTGGAAAAAAAAAAAAAAAAATCATTTATCTTGCTTACTTGCGCCCTATACTTGCATATGCGAGTCCTATTTGGGGGATCTACTGCTCCGTCGAATTTGAGATCATACAAAAATTGAAAATAAAATCCTACATATGATTACAAATTCGCCTTCGCGTTCCGAAATGAGGTTATCATGCTCTTTCCCTCCCAAGTTTTAAACAGCTTGTTTATAAAATTGCTCAAAAATTTTATAACTCCATTCCAAATATTAATAATTCTGTTTTGAATGATCTAAGCAGCTCTGATTTCAAAAAGCGCAAAAGACCTCGCGCTGTTCTGAATATTATTCATTAACATTTCGATAACCTCCTTTCAGAATTACCATGCAGTTTCTCCACTGAGTCACAATTTCCCCTCCAATCGTTTTTGTTTGTTTCTATTGTTTATTTATTTCTTTTTTTTTTACCTTCTTGAAATTATAATAATAATATAAAAAATATATATGCACAATTTTTTTTTATTAATTAATAAAAATATGAATATTTAATACGTTAATTTTTTTATAATATATATATAATATATATATATTACTCTTTTTCTATCTAATCAATAATAGGCTTAAAGCTTAAGAAACTTCTCTCATTCACACAAGCAGGAGATAGAGGTTGCTAAGCAACCAAAAGTCCTCCGTCTATCTGGCAAATCGTGAAGTAAAAAAAGAGTACTCTTGTTAAATAAATCTTGGAACTGCTTTTGATGGTGTTTTGTAAATTAAAATTGTCTTGCCTATTTATTCTCGGCCAAAATTATATAAATTAGTCTGAACAACAAAAAAAAGGAATCCACGTTGTTAAATAGATTATAATGAGTGCAGAAAAACTACAAAATAATGCAATTTTCGTTAATAAAGAATAATTTGAGATTCAGCAACCATGCTGAGAAGTCTATGCTCACAGCATGGGTGCTGTGTCTCAAATTATTCTTTGATTTATTTTCCATTGATTTTTTCTCCTATGCTGATTATTTCCCATTTAATCAGCGTAGGGGGAAAAATGAGTTAACAAATAATGTCTAAATAAAATTCAAAAGGTAGGTAAAAGGTAGACATTATTAATATATATAATTAGTAAACAAAATAAAATTTCTTTAATATATTTTTTAACTTTTAAAAATTAATTTGATAAAATAATTAAATGTTAAAATTATCTAAATGTTTTGATGAAAGTTAACATAAATGAAAGCTATGAAATCTGAGTTAATTTTGAGAGTCTCAGTTAATTAGTTTATTTTCTCGAAATTTCGCTCTACATTTCGCAGATATTATATGATTAATAAAACTAAATAAAATTTTAATAGATTTTGACAATGCAGCAGTTAGAATTACAAAAATAACTAAAAAATAAAGCCTACAGTGATATAATTTTTTAAATTATAAAAATATAATCACACTCTTACTTTATACTTAAATATTTATATACAGATATTAAAATGTTTCCATATATGAATTATGTTTAAAATCGAATTTTATTGTAATGTTAAGTATAGGTAAAAGTAAATATTAATTAATCACATTGGAATTTTGTGTCAATTGTTATCTTAACAAAGCTATAAAACTTTAAAATATAGACATTGTATTGCTTTTAATAAGATTAGAAAAATTGTTATGAAAATTGCAAAACATTTAAGGTAATAAATGATATTAAAATACATTTTAATGATTTTGTTTCTGTTAAAATCGTTTTGAGTAAATTAATTTTTTATTTTCAGTTAGAGCTTTTTGCCTTTTTATTCAAAATTTATGAAATTGCTTTGCTTTTTAATACGCTTTTATTAGTTTCACCTGTATGTTTGTATGTATGTAACAGACTCTTTGGGCTCGATTTTGCCCTACTTTAAGCGATCAGATTTAATTTAAACGACTTATCAAGGACTGACGACAATAAAATATTTTGATAAGTTTATTATCTCATCATGATTAGGATAGCCAGGATTAGTAATTTTATTTTTAACTTATGAATAGCAATTTAACCCATGTAGAATGAAAGTATTCAGTAAAGACATTCAAACCTGCGTGGGACAGCGGCACAATGGATAACGCGCCCGACTACGTATTAGGAGATTCCTGTTCGAATCCTAGCTGGCTAGCTGTTTTACTCACAATTAAATTATTGTATGAACCAGTCCACCGTACCGGGACCTCCCTTTAAATATTATAGTTTAAAAACACTAAAAAACATGCTTTTAGAGTTAATCAAACTTAAAGTAAAAAATAAATTAATAGTTTCAAAAAACTAAAACTTTGTATGACTTTTTTAAACTAACTCTGCATTTCGGAATGAAACTAGTGAAAAATTATAACGATTGATATCGAGCACCCCACGCTTTTAGAACAGTGACATTGATTTTCTCGTCAGTCATTTTATTCTTATGTTAACAATTATTTTTTACTTTTTAGTTTTTTTCTAAAAGCGTGTTTTTTTTTTTTTTTTTTTTTAAACTATTAATTTATTTATTAGCATTTTTATAAAATCTTTAATTCTGATTACGAATACAGAACGACTTTTCAGCTCACATAAAACAAAAACAAAAATAAATGAATAAATAAAAAGAAAGAAAATGCTGCCCTTAAGTCTAATAATACCGAATTCGAAATTTACAGTTCCAATGAATGAATTCGATGTTTTCGAGAGTTGAAAACTAAAAGTATCCATTTTGAAAAACAGTAAATTTCTTTAGTTCATGCAACCTGTTCGAACGACCAGCCATTGCGAGTTTTTTGGGGTTTTTTTTTTCCCTCTTCCCGGAATGGTTTTAAACCGAGATAGGATTTCTTCCTAATTTACATTTATTTTTAAACTGTTTTTAGAAGACAAAAATATCATTGATTGGGTACAAAAATTATTTTAAAACTATTAATTATTATATTATTGTGCAAAATGTATTATAAAGATCTTTGTCGATGTATAACGTTTTGCATATCAAAGCAGTTCAACTTCACAGGAATTAAATTATAATAAAAAATATTCTAATTCATTTTCTTTTCCGTCTTGATATTTTCGATATGGCGTTTGGTTAGTTGCAATATGATTTGTATATTCTGCTGTTTCATTGACTTATCGGTCTAAATTTAACATAATGATGTTAAAATTTCCATGTACGTGTTGTTTTTGTCGTATTCCTTGAAAAGTACATGAAAATCAAATATCGGGATGCTCCAGCATAATATTGGCTATGTTGATTGCCGGTACGGAGTATAAATCCTCTTCCGAGGGATGGTCCAGACAATGTATGGCTGTTGTAACAGCTGGACAATCAAAGACATGATGAAGAGTAAGCTCGTCATCAAGGCAGTTGCCACATTTTTGGTATTTTTTAACGCCATCAGCAGAAATGTTCATATTTTGGTGTGCTTCAACCTTAATCTTGTGAGAGTAGTAGCTGTTTTTCTGTCGACTGTAGTCTGTCTGTTTTTCTGTCGACATTTAGTTCTGTAATTTGGTATTTAATTTTAATTTTAGAAATAATTATGAGTTTAGTTTTTGCCAAGGCATTTACATCTGCAAGGGGAGTAGCAATGGCAGTCTGATCCAGAATTCTGGCCTTCATCGCCAAAGAATCTGCAATTGCATTAAATTCCAGATCCACATGAGCAAGGATCCATTGCAGGATACATTCCGTGCAAGCAGTCGATTTGTTCTAAAAGATCATGTACGCGTGAAAAAAATATGTTTACAACCATGTTAAATTTTTTTAAAAAACCAAATTTTTTTACATAAATAAATATTTACTTGAAGAACGTAAAAAATATTTACTTAAATACCTGAAAAGCAAATAAAAATTATGTAAAAAAATATCGACATTATATTGGCACGCGGTTTAAAGTTGTACTGTTATAACATGGTAAATAAGGAAGAAAAAAATTATTTTAGTAATATACAGTTTAAAAAATTAATATTCGCAATGTATTGTTAAAATTTTTTCACAAAGAACACAAATGCAATTTTACATATTTGTTTATAGTTTACTAAATTAATGTACGTGACAGCTATTTTGCGACTCACCGTTGCGCTTCAATTGTATTCATCCATGAAGTCAAGCAAGGTCAATGTATTTATAACATGCTTCTCTGTTTAATGCTCTATTGAACGTGTTATCATTCTTTAATATATCTTTCAGAATTTTTAAAATTGTGATTTGTGATTAGCGTTTCTCTTAACACTCATAAATCAAGCGGGTTCTCGAAAGATATGATACGTCAAATATAGATAAATGAAAACATTTTAGTGTCAAATTATGTAAAAAATTTTTATTGAAAAATAAAAATAAAAATGAATGAAATGAAAATGAGTACAAAAATTTGTTTTTCGTAGATATTGTTTTAAAAAAAAAAAAATTAACTTATTTTCAAAAAAAAATATCAATATATAGTCCAACCATGGATAACGTGGAACGGTAAACATCCAGTTTAACGGTAGAAAAGATCGAATCGATGACTTGATAGGGGTGATAGTCAGATATATGCGTCGTAAAGCTGATTTGAAAGTAAAAAGCAGTTAGTGTAGAATTTTTTCATTTAATTTTTCTTTTAATATCGCCTCCTCAAAGCTTTTAATTATTAGAAAATTAAAATTTTTTAATCCCATTAAAATCCCACCTAAATGACATTTCCGTCCGTATGACGTCGCTCTTTTGCAATTCCTTCTATTAGCTCACACTCTCCCTATATATATCTTGTTCAAATTTTCAGTCGTTTATAAAATAAATATAACTCAAGTTCAAATACATTTTTTTTTGAGCTTGTAGTGGATGACACTGGATGTTAATACAGTTTTTTCAATTATTAATTCAGTAATAAATTTAATTAATTAATTTTAGTTTTTTTAGATTTAAGTTGCATATATCTACCAATAGATGGTGCCAGATAAACTTAAACAAATGAATGAAAATTATTTATAAAGGACAATATTGTGAAAAAAATAGAATTGAAAATTATTTATAGGAAACTTTTAACTTTTTTCAAATATTAATTCAGTTATAATATAGAGGAAAAAAAAGTAGGAATTGACTTTAACAATTTTTTTCAAATATTAATTCAGTTATAATATAGAGGAAAAAAAGTAGGAATTGACTTTAAAATTTTTATTTTTTATATTACTTGTTTTAATCCATTCAACTTGGCCGCTTTGCAATTTTCCACGTTATCAGTGATGGGACTATACATTGTTTATCATTACAAAAAATATATAGCATCATTAAAAGTGTTTTTATGCAATACGACTTAACATTCTTCTATCCTTTTTTATAAGAAAACAGCTGCTACAACAACAACTACGCTTCATAGGTATTCATTTGCAATCATCAAGCTAAGTACTTTTTTCTTTTAAGAAGTTTTCTGGCTGGCATTTTCTTCAGTTAAGTTTTTTGTAAATTGTATATGCAGTGAATCATACTGTTGAAAAATTCATCGGTGCTTTCTTTTAATTTCATTGGTTGCATCCGAACCAATAGGAAGCTATGTTTTGAGGGTAGTTGTTTTCTATCGTAACATTTTGATTGTTAAATTGCCAAAAATAGTGGTCTTTGAAAAAATATGTCTTACCTGAAAATGAAAAAAACATTTTTAGAAATGTAAACATAAAAAATATTTCTCAAAAAATATTACATGCAAAACAAATTAAAAAATAATTACTTTAATAAGCGTGCATATTAATGGTTTAAATTCGTTTAGTGAGATTTTTCCTTATATGGCACGTAAATATGGAATCCATAAAAGCCTTTTCCGGAAGACTATAACCTTTTCTTTCCATTTGGCAGGCATGGCTTGTAGTATATTATGCAACGTCTGAATCGATAAAAATATTACTTCATATTTTACATCAATTGATTCCTTTATTTTTAAAAATTTCCTTTATCTTAATTTATAAGCAAAGGAATTGGGTATCTTTCAATGGAAAACTTGCATTTCAATTTGTAATGACAAGCATGACTCGTGTTCTAATAAGAGCTTAACATTGCTGTTGGAATGCTGTTGGATTTTCAAAATGAATGGCTTAATATATAAATATTACAGAGTTTTTGCATAACGTTTTTTTTATCGTCTGATTTTTTCTTCAATGCTCATAAGAAACGTTGTACCTATTGCGCATGCGGAACTGAGCTACTTGAGCCTGCGCGTAGGAAGAAAAATATTGGACGATAAAAAAATTATTATATTGTTAATATGGAGCTCTTCTTATCATTGCAACTTTATGGAGCTATAGTTTTTAGAACAAGAGAACCAAACATAAGTTCTTTTGGATACTTTGGGGATGACCGCGTCTCTTTGAAAGTACCTTTTGTTAGATTTATGGAAGAAGTTTGTCTTGAAAACCACTCTTGATGTCTTCCATGGGGTTGTTCCAAATTTAGATGGAAAAAAGGACAGAATCCCTTTGCTAAATAATGATGAGTTCATGAATCAAACGCGTAGGTTTGGTTTGGTGTGTCACTCTACGGTAATTTTTGTGCACACTTTGGGTTAATTAGATTGGGATATACAGTTTAACTACGATTTCGATACCACTTATAGACATCCAAACTACCACCAGGATTCGAATCTGAAGCCTGTGCTACCAAAGGCCAGAGCGCTAGCCAATTGGCCATCAGGCAGCTCAAATGCGCAGGAGCATGGTTGTCTCAACTTGGAATATTTTTGTTTGGCTTTTATTTATTTTTTACCATTTGATTATACCATTTTACCAATGACACCATTTTGACTAATTTAGAAAGGACTTTTGATGACTTTTTCACCATTGATTTTTCTTTTTACCATTTGAGTTATTGTTGTTTAGTTATTTATAACTCCTATTTATGGAATAAAATATAGAAGAAGATATACATACTATCTCTCCATGTAAAAGCTGTATCGATATCAGGTACAAGCCCCCTCCATCTTGTTATTCGTTGAGGGTAGCCATTTTCCATTTTCCTGTTTCTGTCGTCGTATCGCCAGTACTGGTCTTTTCTGAAGAAGTAGGTTCTACCATTTTTAGCCCAAACGAAAGCGGCGTCCAACTTGTCCAAATCCGAGGGTAAACCGAGGTCCGTTAGAGGCCGTGGACTATCGTTGGAGAATCGATTACCGTCAAAAATCCAGTATTTGTTTCCTGTTGTAAAAAAATAAATTTAAGAAAAATTCCTGAAGTCTTCAATAGCATTTATAAAAAACCACAATACTGTAAAAATTATATCGATGTATCATAATAATTGATATTGTTGTTTATTATTTACTACTCACAATTTTCAAATAAAATAAAAACACGTTCTATCCCTCTATGTAAAAAAAAAAAAAAAAAAAATTTAGATAATAATATAAAAAAGTACTATTTTATAAACTATTCAATAGAAAAGTAAACAACCGGGTTTAAATGCAGAAACCGATGAATCTGTTATTTGTTAAGAGTAACCTTAAGAATGAAATGCAATGACCAATTCTTTTTTTATTTTCACTCGTTCTAAATGTCACTTCTTAAATTTTTATCTTTTTATGCAACTGGTGCTGCAGAATGTCGTAAAAAAAGTCATATTACTTTTCTCTTACTGCAGGACATAATTAGTCCAGATATCTTGATTACATCAATTCGCATATAATTCATATCTTAACATATATGCTAACGAAGATACAAATGCGGCCTGCCATTAATTTGCTCTTTCCTCGACTTTACAGTCAGAAATATACCGAGAGACAAAGTGTACGTGCTATTTGGTCAACACTATTTGTCAATAGTATTTGTAATTTTCTTTTAATAGTATTATTTTTTTATGTGTAAAAGTACATTCTTTGCCTTTGTCATTGGGAATAAAAAACAAGTAATATATAAAAAAAAAATTTTAAGTCAATTCCTTTTTTTTTTTTTCGCACTGTATTGCAGGAAGTCCTTTATAAATAATTTTTGATTCATTTCTTTAAGTTTATATGACGCCATCTATTGGTAGATACATGCAACTTAAAACTAAAAAAAAAAACTAAAATTAATTAATTAAATTTAATGAATGGATTAATATTTGAAAAACTGTATTAACATCAAGTGTCATTCACTACAAGTTTAAAAAATACATTTGAACTTGAGTAGATGAATAAAAAGTGTTTTATGAACGATTGAAAATTTGAACAAGATATATATCTGTGTGAGCTAATAGAAGGAATTTAATAAGGATAGAAATTGCCGTTAAAACAATCGGGTTTACTGATTTTTAGTGCTATGGACACCTTTATTTTTAATAAATTATGGTGCAAAATTTCGCCTCAACTGATTTAGAACTGATATTTTCTAAACTAAAGATTTTATATCCAATCAATATACGTGCGTGTTTGACAGCCAGATTGTAAGTGGGTGTCGTTGGGTTGAATACTGGATGCACAGGTTGGAGAACTCACAGCTTTATTGACACACGCCCAAACACCACACACATACACAACTACAGAAATATAATATTTAACATATTTAAAGACATATAATTATAGATTCGTGGAACGATTCCACTTTTAAGCGGAAAACCCGATACTCAGGTACGTGCAGGATGTTCGAAATATACTTCTCTCCGTGTGAGAGTCTGTCGACCAACTGACAATTTCTTCTGAACGCCACAGGGGGACGCTATTGCCAATGCGTAGGAGGAAGTATGTAATGCAAATTTAAAATACTTTAGATGCATTATATCTTAGTGGATGCATTATCACTAAGATGATCAATGGATCTTTGAAAACGAAGAAAATTCATCCATTACCTGTGAAGAAGAGTATGTTGTAATCAAAAGGTCGCTGATAGACAGCATCTATGGACTGGATAGATCTTGGTATTCCTGTAAAAAAAGATGTGGAAGTCGACAGGATATCCCGGAACTCTTTCATTTCGATCCCGAAGGCGCCACATGAACTGAAATTAAATTAATAAGGGACAATATAAGCAATAATTATTAACATAATTAATTAATAAACATAAATTAATAATTAAATAATAACATAATTAATTAATAAACATAATAATAAAGACATTTTCGATAACATAAAATATTCTCTTGTATTTAAGAATGCATAACAAATATGTGTTCATTAATGTGTACAATAATGTGTTTTATGATGTTTATAAATAACTGTGATACTTAGATCAAAAAGCACATCAAGGGTGATTGTGTTCCGATTCATCCCAAATGTTTTTTGTGTTACCTATTCGGAAATCTATCTTTCAGAAAATGATTAATTTTCTATCTCTGAAATAAATATGTTTAAAAATATATATGATAATGTAAGATGGTATTGAAATACATATTCAATTTAAGACAAGTTTTGGTATTAAAAGCTTGATGGGCCGTTTTTGAAAAAATTTATACTGCTGAAAAAGTAGGAGAGGGTTGTTTCATGTACAGTAAAATTAATATATTAATTTTATATTACATATTTTATTATTATATATTTTTAATTTATAATTTGTATTAAAATATTTTTTACATGCTTATTTGGGCCTGATGGACGAGTGACTAGCACTCAGTGCCACCGGGTTCGAGTCCCGGCGATGCCCTGGATGTTCGTAGTGGTTTGGAATCCACCTAAAACCTCAGGTTCCGGTCTAATATGACTGTGGAGCGTTGAACGTAGGGCTGACAATCCTACTCCGTAAGAAGAAAGCACCTCATGTTTCGAAATCAGCTAGTAGGCAGACGGCCTTGGCCCAACCATGCGGATGTTGCTCTGATGATATATTTATTTATGAAAATATATTTTTTATATTTACTATAATTAATATTTTTATTTTTATAATTTATTTTACTATAATTTACTTATTTATTTTTATATATTATATCTATATTATTTTATATATTTTTCAATACATAATTCTTTTTATGTAACATGCAGTTCGGATATTTCGGTGGTATCCACAATCATTCCGAAAGCCCATTTAAATTTGAAATTTTTACTAACTAAACGTTTTTAAATAGACTTCTGTTTGTGTTTTTATAAAATAAATAAACATTTTATAATTTCATTCCATACACCTTTCGTTTTTTTTTTTTTTTTTTTGAAATTCCTCAAGAACTATCACAGTTAAAATATATTTTAAGTATAAGGATTTAACAGCAGGAATTATAATTTTTTAATTCATTTTAAAAAAGAGAATTTTGCCTAATATTTATGAATCTTCTGCATAAGACAATTTATTTTATTTTTTAATTGAAGTATTTCTTAAAGTCATACATTGTTTTCATGAATTTATGCATAGATTTTACTTAAAAAATGGCAATCTAATTATGTTTGTGAAGACATTCATATTACCCTTCCTTTGAAGATAAATAGCTCATCCCTGAACAACGAAGCTGCATCCATGGATCCATCACAAAGAGAAGGAATTTTTGGTGTCGTTACTTGAGGGGTCATTGTGGTCGTTGCAGGAGTGGTTGAAGTTTCCGGTTTCTTTTCTGTACCTGAATTGAAAATTAGTGTCATGTGATATTTTAATAGGATCGTGCGGCATGAATTATTATTGATTACAAATAGATTAAAAAATGAATTGTGAGACTTTTATTAAAAATTATTGCATCACTTTCTGATAAGTATCCCACTGTTTGATTGAAATAATGTTTTTAAGTCTCAATACTCTGTTTTTTTGGAAAAATAGTTAAAGAAAATTTGTTAAGTTTGATTAGAAATTTCAAAAATATTATCAAAATTTATTTAAACTAAAAAAAAAAAAAAATTTTAAAAACACCTCAAAATAATGTAATTTTAAAATAAACTATAAAAAATAAGTACAACATTTTTTTAAAAACTACATCTGCTTACAAATGGATGAATGTCTATTTTTTACAATAAAAGCAATTTTAACATAAACTGATACATCATCATCCTAATCTTTTTAATTTTATGGCTCCATTACGAATGAACTGTTTTAGTTATTACGTGGATTTCGGAAAAAAAATCCATTAACTAAATCCTGAATGACTAAGTTGCCCGACTGGTGGTTCAGTGGCAACGCGCGGCCACTGGTGAGCAAGACTGAAGTTCAATCCGTTGACTGCTTTGTCGTAGACACTGTTTCAAAAAACGAGGAGGGGTCGATTGATGTTTAGCATCTTGCCTCATTAATCGGGCTACCTGGAGTAATTTTTCCGACTTTTTCTCATACACAACACACAAACGTGGTAATTACCGCTGAAAGTCCTCCTGGAAGGCACTGCTGTCCTTCTTCAGCGATATGGAGCATGGTTTGATTTGTCGCTCTAGGGTCATTTTGTGTACACTTTGGGCAAATTAGACCGGAATCTGCAGTTTAAAGTAGATTCCAAGAAACTGACAAACATCCATGCCACCGACAGTATTCGAACCTGAAGCCTATGGTGCTAAAGCGCTAGCCAATTGGCCACTAGGTCGCGCGATACGGAGCCAAATCAGACTTCTACCTACAAGTGCTCCATTACAGCAGAAGCTGCCCCCCCTTTTCATTTCTTCTATGGGACCACACGGGTTCGTGAACTTGGTCTAGATGTTGCTGTCTATCAAGTGGGATAAGAGACAAACAATATAACTAAGTTAGACATAATGGTGTTTAATAATTGATCAACTCGATAATTTTAGTAACTTCAATTGATCTTAAATACTTTTAAGTATTCAAGATTGCATTATTAAGAAGCCCAGATCGGTTCCATTTCGATTTTTTTCTTATCAGTTTTATTTATGCTGACAAAATTTAGAATCTATACCTTTTTTTACAAAAAGCATAGTGTTGCCAACTTAATTTTTAGCCCTATTGCGTATAATCTAGACGTATAGGACAGATAATCCTTAGCGTTTTAATATATGCCGTATGGAAAAAGATGAGTCCAAGTTGAAACGTTCTAGGCATAGTTAAAAGTTTAATTTTTTACGATTTTTAATGTCAAAAGAACATTATTAATTTATAATTCATGATTCCTTTTCTTAATTCCAATATCATGGAGACCTTTTTCACGATGATTCCAAACAAATATACAACCGAATAATAGAGAGTTTTTGCATACCGTACGTGAGTTACCGTAGGACGTCCGTTAGCTTTTTCTCCCTAGCGCGTATACTCAGTTTCCTATGAGCATGCGCGCTAGGGAGAAAAAGCTAACGGACGTCCTACGGTAACTAACGTACGGTATGCAAAAACTCTCTAATATGTAAGTGAGCTAACTTTATTTGATTGAATTTTTCGAATTCTCAAATATGATATTAAAACGATTCTAAAAATAAACTATATGAATAATTTAGCACTTTAATCGAACTAATATTTTTTCTCAATAGAAAATCATTAATTTTCATTATCACATTTTAGCCACTTATTTTATTATAATCTCTTACTTGATGCAGCTTCGTCAACTTCCTTGCTAACGACAGTTGACCAATCAAAGAATTCCGTGTAGACAGCATCGTCTTCCCAATCCTTATTGGAATCCTCCCCTTCTGTATTGGAACCCTCATCGCTGTAGCCACCATCTGTAGGAGTTTCACTTTTCGGTTGATAGTCCGAATCTTCGTCATGATCATAGTCGTGTGAATTGTCTGTTTTGTCATCATCATGAGCCTTGTCTACGTTTTCGTCTTCACCGTTGTCATCATCATCATGAGTCTTCTCTGTACTTTCTTCTTCGTCGTTATCATCATCGTCATCATCTTTAGGAGGAGTGATTTCATCGTCATCCCTATCTGGATAATGAGGCTCTTCGTGTTCCGTAGTAATAGTGTCTTCGTCTTCATATTTAGCATTTAACACTACAAAAGTTTGACAAAAGTGAAATGTTATTAATAAATAAACTTTCTAAACTAATAGCTAAAATACTGGATTTTATGAATTGCAATTCCTGGAATTCATAGTACCTTTTTATTTGGAAAGTGATAGTACTGATAATGATCAGGACTCTTTTGAGTCTACGTTAATCAAGACTTAACATGTACTGTGATAAATTTGTTAGAACTTCCAAGAAAATCCAATTATCGCTTTTCCAGCAATTAAACTTTATCAGAATTATAAACTGGACCCTGATGGCCGAATGACTAGCTCTCTGGTGCTCGGAGGCACAGGTTTCGAGTTCGAGCCCCGGCGGTGCCATGGATGTTTGTAGTGGTTCGGAATCCACTTTAAACTCCGTATTTTTTGTCTAATACGACTGTATAGTGTTGGGTTGACCACCCTACCTCGTAAAAAAAGAAAACATCTCCTGTTTCGTAATCTACCAACAGGCAGACAGCCTTGTCCTATAATGAAGTAGCGCCAATGAATAAGTAGAATTATAAACCAAGGAAAGTATTGTAAAAATAATATTTATTTTTAAAATTTAATTCTTAAATTAATTTAAAGCCCGACTCGTGGCCCAGTGGCAACGTGTACAGCTAGCATGCAAGAGAGGCGAATGCTTTGTTATAATTACTACATGGCTACATGGGACAAAATGTATAAAAAGTGTCTCGCGGGGGTAATCAGACTGCCTGATAGCAGTTTACTCCCATGAGACATGCAAATATGAGAGAGTTACCCCCTAAAATTCTCCCAGAAAATACTGTCCTCCCCCTCATCTCCTGATGATGAGTTGGTCATGGGATACATAAGTGGTACATGAGACCTACAGATGTTCAACGGAAAAAGCCGTGTATTTAAATGATAAACAAGTAGTTTAAATTACTCAAGAATATTCTATCTTTTAAGGAATCATTTAGAGACATACTAGAACTTTTCAAGGTTAAATCTCCATAGACTTTTAGGAATGTTGATTTATAAAGTCGAACTTTTTCTACATCTGATGTCTTTTAATAACTAGAGTGATGTGAAATAATTTCAATTTGTGTTTATCTTAGCGAGAACATGATGTCGATTTTCTGGTAAAAGGCTTTTTGTGTGTTAAATAATCAAAAAAAAAATCATGTAAAAAAAAGGTGAGTTTGCATCAGATACTAAACTTTTACTTCTCAAAATGCTAGCCAATTGGAAGCCTGATTTACTGTCTACACAAGCTTCTGATTGGTTGGTGTTCCACGACGTAAGAATTAATATCCTGTGCGATTATACTTCTGTAATGTTTGGTAAGTTTATGGCACCATCTCTTACATAAATATAAATGTAGATTACTTAGCTAGAACTATGAGTAGATTGTAGATGAGAGCGAAATAGGCGAACTGGGAGAAGAAGTGTAGACACAGAGGGAGTAAGGATTAATGTTGAAGGAATAGTGTATCAAAATAGAGGAGTTTTGTAAATTTTAGAATAGGGTAATAATCAATCTAAAGAGCTTTTTTTCATTATCTCTCACAGTGGACACCCACTTTAACTTCTTAAGCGCAACAAAGTGCTATAAGTGGCTGCCATTCTTTAATATTACTTCTTTAGTTATACGAAAGAAGTCATTATTCCTTCTTCCAAAATAAATAATAATAATGAATAAATTTCTTAAGTAAGAACTTTAATAGCTATGCTCATGAAACATATATATTGAATTATAGCAAATAGTATTAACAGTGTGAAAATTTCATTTATTTATGTAGAAATTGTTTCATTTTTTTTTTTAAAGTAATGAAATTTAAAAATACTGATTATAGCCTTCTTTTTATTCATATTTTATTTGTCATGAATAATTAACTAATAATCATATTTATAAATGCATGGCAAATTTTTGTGTCACATACGGACTACCATACCAAGATAAAACATGATGAAAAAAGATTATGTTCCCACAAGATGAGGTCTTTTTTTTAAATTGAATATTTTAGTGTATTAATGTGAGTTCTAAAGCAACACTTACCATACATGGAATACATGGCGTAAACATCATCGTAGTCCAACGTCATGTATTCATCGTATCCTTTGTAATAACGGAAACATGATAGAGCCTCGCACAGTTGAGTGAGCAAGGCCAAGGCTGTGTCCGATTTCGTGGGCTGCCACTGTGTAGAAGTCAACGCCATCAACTGCAACACAAAAACATCTTTAATACATTTGCAACAGTGAAAACGTTTTAAATAGCCTATTCTGTATGCTGTAAAATTTTTTAATTCAGGTTTTCATTTATCTGATGTATGCCTATAAATTAATAATGTCATATTGTTCATAATTTCGCCACGCATGAGTTATTATACCTGTTTTACATTTTTAAAAATAACCAAAAATATAAATTTATAAATTTTGTAACTATTGCTGGATGTAATCATATAAACATAAATCCTCTTTTATACTCAATGATCTTGTGCTGATACAAAATAACAATTTTTTTAAATGCGTTCGTCGAAATGAGCGAAAAAAAAAAAACTATTTGAATAGAACTTAATAAAAACAAGATTTAATTCAATAATTATTTACAATGATTAATTTCTTGCGTATGTTTCGAAAACTGTATTTACTTGTAACTATTCTATTTTCCTGAACAAATATTTTCAAATGTATTTATATATATATTGGCTCCCATGATTCAATTTCCTAATTCCAAATTTCTTTTTTTTCAGTTTCTTTTTTTTTTTGTATAATAATTTGATTTTGAAAAGCGTCTTAAATATTCTATGCCAGACAGCTTTATTCTTATTCTTCAATGCCGTGACAGCCCATGGTAGGCCAAGGCCTTCTGCCTACTGGAAGATTCCGAACCATGATATGTTGTTTTTCTTCTTACGGGGAGGGTTGTTAGCTTTACACTCAATAGTCATATTGGACCGGGACCTACGGCTTAAAGTGGCACAAGAATTCATAGTCCAATCGGGGGGCCTGATGGGCGAGTGGCTAGCGCTCTGGAGCTCGGTACCACAGGTTTCAGGTTCGAGTCCCGGCGGTGGCATGGATGTTTGCAGTGGTTCGGAATCCATTTTAAACTGTAGATCCTAAACGGTCTGTTGCGCTCGTGTGCACAAGATGACCGTAGCGCGACAAACCAAACCATACCATATTCTAATTAAAAACTGAAAATATTAATACCGTGACCTCATCATGATAAACTAATTGTTTGAGTGGTAACAACAGTTTCCTTTGACAATTGTGTTAGTGACAGAAAAAGTACAGTGCTAAATCGTAGTAACAAAATCATAACTACGACACGAATTCAAAACGGGTTTTTCTAAAAGAAAAAAAAGTTTAAATGAACGGTGTGACTTGTTTCCAATCGTCTTACAGTGATTTTTTTTAATTTTTCTGTCGGATAAGTTAAATTTTCATTTCAACAAAGCAGACTTTTTTTTTTTGAAAAAGATTTATTTAATTGAATTAAATAAGTGAGTTATTTTATTAATATTCCTTCTCTCTGTATTTTATTTTATTTATTTTTATTATTGACGCTCATAACCGTGGTTCTACCTCGGCACTGCAAGAGCGCCCCTTATGGCGTTCAGAAGAAATCATCAGTCGGCATGGAGACTCTGACCAGAGAGGACGTACGGCAAAAACAGTCCCAGCCAGCATTACGAGCTCTCATCCCGAGAGCTAGAAGTGGAATCCTCCCACAAATGTATAATTAGATGTCTTAAGTGAGTTATATGTTGTGTATCAATTATTTATGTGGTGGTGTTTACGGGTTTGCCCTTAAAGTGGTGTATTCTTAAAGTTGTGAGTTCTTCAACCGCCACACACAGTTCCAGCTGCACAAACAAACCGACATCCACTACACACTTTAATTAGAACATTTACAGTACTGTTCTTGCCGGAATCATTAAGAGGTTTTGCATAAAATTTTTTATCGTCCGATATTTTCTTGCTAGAAAAATGCTCATAGGAATAGCTCAGTGGGGCAGTATTACGAGGATACGCATGCGCAATGCGGCAGGATAAAATGTTTCCTATGAGCATGCAAGCTAGAAAGTCAGAAAAATATCGGACGATAAGAAAGCACGTTCAAAACGCTTCTATTAAATTTTAAAAATCCCGTAACTACTGTACATTTTAAAATATCTCGAATTAAATTGCGACAAAAAAAAATCACAGTGATATTTTTCACTCTTACTGACAACAAAAAACGCGATTTTCAATTCATCTCTAAATAATAATCGAAAGGATTTTTGTACAAACCGCTTTCTGTAGTCGATGCATCAATCCAATTTTCGTCATCATCGAAATGTACGTCCCCTCCATAGGAGCCGTGCTCGTAAGGAAAGTAAGCGTGTGCCAGGACACCGCTGGGGCCGTCGAAGGGGTACAGGTCTCCGTGGTA
This sequence comes from Caerostris extrusa, assembly GCA_021605095.1. Classification (NCBI taxonomy): domain Eukaryota; kingdom Metazoa; phylum Arthropoda; class Arachnida; order Araneae; family Araneidae; genus Caerostris; species Caerostris extrusa. The sequence goes on from BPLR01007612.1 coordinate 21,941, forward strand.
CCCTCGACCGAAGGCGACGATGAGGTCGGCGTCCATGCTTTCGCGGGGCGTGAATCGAAGAGGGGTCACGTCCGCCCACAGGCCGAAAGCCTTCGCCAGTTTGGACCTGGTCACTCCTTGCTGAAGCTGCGGAGACCAGTTGGCGAGACTGGAAGGAAAATAATGCCAGGTGAAGTTTGTTTCATTCGAAATTTCAAACAATTAGCTATTAGAATATCGCCAATAAAATGATCAATGCAAGTAAAGAAAAAACAAGTATTATAAAAAAAAATTTTAGGTCAATTCCTACTTTTTTTTTTTTCATTGTATTGCAGAAAGTTCTTCATAAATAATTTTTTATTCATATTTTTAAGTTTATCTGGCGGCATCTATTGGTAGATATATGCCACTTAAATGAAAAAAAAAAAAAAAAAAAACTAAATAATTAATTAAATTTAATTACTGAATGAATATTTGAAAAACTGTATCAACATCCAGTGTCATCCACTACAAGTTGCAAAAAAATGTATTTGAACTCGAGTGGATGAATAAAAAAGTATTTTATGAACGATTGAAAATTTGAACAAGATATATATAGGGAGAGAGTGAGCTAATACAAGGAGTTGAAAATTATAATATCAAGTGATATTTTGAACAAAGCAATTTTATCTTGCTTTCTATAAAATAAAATACTGTCAATCAGAAATTAATAGTGTGCTCAACTTACACCTAACACTTTTACATTTAATGATAGTAATTTGACGATTACCAATTCTGAACTTTTTTTGTATGTGTATATCAGTGGACCTCGTGTACACTTATGTATATTACGAATAACTCAACGACAGGTGATGAAGGAAAAGCATCATTTTCCTACAGGAGTTTTTTAGGAGAATTGACTCGCATTTGCATGTCATATAAGAGAAAACCTGGAAACACCCCTCCCCCAAACAACCTGGATGTCGATGAGAGATGTTTATACACGCTGCCAATCGAGTTTTCTCGTTTCTGAAAATAGTGACTACAATGAACGCCACCAGCGGTCTCGAATCTGAGTTCCCCTACACCCTAGTTACTACTAGGCCACGGTCTTAAAGAACGTAATTTGCTTCGAAGGAATATTTACGGTGCTTTTTATTAAAACATTTGTTCAAATTATCTCACTAAAGAACCTAATCTCAATGCATTTTAAATTTAAAAATTATGTTTTTCTTGTTACATAAAAATTGCAAAAGTATTCAAAAGCAATAAATTAATTTGTCGTATTCAAATACGTCAATTGTCGGACTTCGTTAAGGTTTAAAACTATGTTCGCCATCGCTAAAGATGCAGGTTTATAAACTTTCGAATTCAACATTTTACTGTTTCCTTAAGTTAACTTCTGCTGTTCTCTGTCTAATATTTCTTCATCGCGAACATTATTACACATTGTAAAACGTTATAATTAACAACATTCAATGATGATGTATTATTAAAAAATCACACATTAGTTTGCCAGTTTAATTAGGCTGTACCACTAATTTCAGTTATTCTACTGCACCGGTAAAATTTTAAAAGAAATTACTTTTAGAAAATAATTTTTCAGGCGAAGTATTACATTACAGAAGCAGCAATTTTGCTATCGAATTACTGCAATATATTTTACAAAACGTACCAAAAACTGTAAACAACCCCTGTGATAAATTATTTAAAATTAAAATATATATGCATATTTTCTTTAAAATGCCAGACAAATGAAAACTTAACATTAAATGCAAATTAGAACTGAAATTTTTCTTATTTCATTTTATGTGTACTAATATAGACCAAGCTTTTAATATATTATACATGTTCTCTCTTTAAAATATAAAAATAATTTTTAAATAATTCAAGTTATATATCTGTTTACATTGAAGATTTTCATTTTTTTTAAAACTTAGACCTTTTAGAATTCTTACTTCATTGCAGTTCAAAATTTTCTACTTAGTTTAAGTAACACAGGCCTGAAGGCACAGACGTGAAATTTGTCTTAATATAAGAAATTTAAGAGGAGACTTAATAATGGAGTTTTATATGAGCTAGTTAATAAGAGAAAAACCATTGTCTACGCATAAGGAAAAGAAAAATTGAAATCTAAATTGTCGAATGTATTGCTTTCTAGAAATTTCCAACCTTCATATTTCAGTATTAAACATGTAAAAACATATTTTTGATTCTATTCAGACAAATCACTGAGATAAATCGCAATTAAAAGCATTTTCTCGTTAACATTTCCTCGTTAGTTATACGAAAGAAGTCATTATTTCTTCTTCCAACAATAAATAATAATAAATACATAAATTTATTAGTTAAGAACTTCGAATAGCTATACTCATAAAACATACAGTGTGAAAATTTCATTTAATTATGGAGAAATTGCCTCATATTTTTTGAAAAGTAATGAAATTTAAATTGCTGGCTACGGTATTCTTTTCAGTCATATCCTATTTATCACGAATAATTAACTAATAATCATATTTATAAATCCATGAAAAATAAATTTATATCAAATATAATGAGAAAAACTTTAAAGTCAGTAATTTGGTTCTACTAACTTTCAATTAACTAAAAATTAATATAATTTTAAATTTAACAGATATAATAAAAGTAAATCATTTAAATAAAAAAAACAATATCTGTTTCTATTTGAGAAATAAATGAAAATTCAACTATTTTTTAATAAAATGTGAATTAAAAAAATCACAAAAGTATTTTTTTATTGAGGTATAAGATATTTCACTAAAAAAAAGATCACAAAATGATTTTTATTGATGTATAAGAAACCTCATTAAAAATAAGATCACAAAGCAATTTTTTTTATTGAGGCATCACTAAAAAAAAAAATAATAATTATCACAAAACGATTTTTTTTTTTTTTGAAGTATAAGATCCCTCATTAAAAAAAAAAAAAAAAAAAAAAAAAAATATAAGATATTTCACTAAAAAAGATCACAAAACGATTTTTTATTGAGGTATAAGATACTTAAGTAAAAAAAAGATCACAAAACGATTTTTTTATTGAGGTATAAGATACCACAGACCTTTTGTATGCGAAAGAGCAGCAGAAACTCTAAATCATCATCAAATATGTAACTCTGAATCCAGGTGTTATTGAAAGATGGCGACGATACTTACAAGTATGTAAGGTTCCTCTTCCTCCATGCTGTGGGTCCAAGGATATATCTTTTGCTTCTGTGGTGTGAGATCACATCCGGAACTCCACACCTCGGAGATCTCGTCAAATTGATGGTGGCCTCATCCAGTACGCCCGTTTGTGGTAAACCACCAAACTTTTGCATCTGCTCAACGGCCATTTTGAATCCTTCTTCCGTATAGAGGGCATCTGCGTTATCTGGTCCTGATCCAATGTACCCGTACTGCTTCATGAAACTTTCCTGGAAAAGATTTCGAATCCTTCCTTTTTAGAAAATTCGATGTTGTTGGTGACCCTATGCAGGAAACAATAATTTCCAACGGTTATTTAGTTATTTTTTTTTTTTTTGTTTTACTTGGGAAATTTGTATTTCGGTAGTTTTTGAGACAGAACTACAAGAAAGGTATTTCAACAATATCAAATTTACGCGTTAGTTTGATTCATTTTACAATTAAAAAAATTATTTGTTGTAGCATGATTATCCGTCTAAATAAAATGGGAAGACTTCAAATTGGACTAAATGTCGACAGAAAAATAGCTACTACTCTCACAAGATTAAGGATGAAACAGCACAAAAATATAAAAGTATGTGCTGATGGCGTTAAAAAATACCCAAACTGTGGCAACTGCCTTGATATGGAGCTTGCTCCACCTCATGCTTTAGATTGCCCAGCTGTTGTAGCGGCCATGCATTATCCAGACCAGGGATGGGCAAACTTTTTCGGGCCAAATATCGAAAAAAAAAGTTTGGCGGGCCCAAGATAAATTTTTCTAAAATTTTAAAAACAATATACAAGTATTACAATTTAAATATAAGACGAATGAAGCGGCGATTTCATTTTTAAAAGTTCCTTATATTGAGGTTCGAAGTGAAATGTACTGATTCTAAGGAACGAGGCTAAATGCTCATCTGTCAGTCTACTTCTGAAATACTACTTTCCATTTCTTTTTCTGGTCTACTTTGAAGGTTCATAGTTGAAAATACTTGTTCACATATATAAGATGAATCAAACATAGCATTGATTTTCTGGGTATGAGATATTAGTTGTTTTGTAGAACAAAAATTGAGAAAGTAAAAAGATCATCAGTCCTTTGAAAAAAAAGGAATAAAAAAAATATTTAATCAAAGTAGAAAATGAGATGGATATATAATATATAAATATGTATTTCTTCTAATTTGCCTCGGACCGACAAATTAAAATTCTATCCCCGGGCCGGATAAAACCTTTTGGAGGGCCGGAGTTGGCCGCTGGCAGTAGTTTGCCCATCCCTGGTCTAGACCATCCCTTGGAAGAGAATTTATACCCGAGCTGGCAATCAACATAACCAATATGATTCGGGAGCACCACGATATTTGATTTTCTTGTAGTCTTACAGTAAGACAACAACAACAACAACAGTTTTACATTTAAAATAAAAGTTCTTTTGGTATCTAATTTAGCCTAATTAGTATCGTGACTTGTTGGTTAGATAGAAGTTCAAGCAACTTTGAAAGAAAGGGTTTTTATTCCTGTCATTGTGTAAAAATATGACTTTTTAAAATTACCTGCAGTTTGGTAAAATTTTCACCTTTTGTATAACTAATTGAGTAGATTTCTCCTGAGTTTTTTTTTATATATAATAAATGTTTTCATATATAAGTATTTGTTAATTGTTGTTATTTTTTTTTTTTTTTTCAATAGGAGGGTGTGTGCTGAACACTAAAGGTATATTCCTAAATGAAGTCAATATTTTATTGCATTTCATGCCAAATATTTCCAGAAAAATAAGGATTTTTTTGTTTCAACCTTAAAAGGAACAGCCAAAATTGTCATTCTATTTAACTTTTATTCTGTCTCAAACAACTATTTTTTTCCTCCAAATATTGTTCTATTTATATTTTTTTCTTTATTGCATTAAAAACGAAAAGGTAAATGTACATAACACACACAAATAATAATAATAATAATATTCTCGAATTAGAATGAATTTTAAAAAAATCTGCATTTGTTTTAACAATATTTTTAGATATCTATCATATAGCATTACTTTTATTTTATTTACAAAATTTTAAAAATTTAACTATTCTTCTAAATTTTGAGAATCACTTCAGTCTCATTTTAAAATATCAAGCAATAATTACGTGTCATTTTTTAAAAAATTATTATGTTATTCATCAACAAATTATTTTTTTATTGAAATTTTAAAATAAAAAAAAAATTAAATTTTTAATATAAAAAATGTAAATTTTTCGCATTATTTTTTTTTAAATACAAAAATTATTAAAATTTTTTTTTTTAATTATCATCAAAGTAACGAATCCCACATAAAAAACATTATTTTTTAAAAAAATCTTTAAATAGATGTTAAAATTTTAAAATTACTTAATACCTTGCTTACACAAAACATTTTTATTATATTATTTATGTATTTCATTCATTTATATTAACAACACTTTTATTTTTATTAAAATAAATTAGAAATAATAAACAGTATAAATTATTTATTTTAAAAAAAACATCATAATTGCATACGAATACTTATGTAAATAATATTAAAAATATGAAAGTAGACGTCTTAAAAACACTTTTATAAAAACAGTATAAAAAGCTTAATTTTATTTAAAATAATAATGGCAAAATATTTGAAATAATACGACAAACAACTTACCATTTCTTTTGACGGAATTTTGTCTTGAGGCAGGGGGGCACATTCTCCCATCATAACTACTGCAAAAAAACTTATGAATGGAAACAATGCACATGTATTTACGGCCCACATGTTTACAACTGTTGTTTAGCAACAAATGTGAAAGAATACCAAAAGAATCAACCAGTTTTTAAATATATGGTTGCGGAGGCGGTGTGTCACCAAGTGATCGGAAGGACCTCTTGCATAATGTTATCTACATCATTGCAAACCGCACTGAGATCAACCACCTTAAAAACGAATCTGGGAAAAAAAAGGAACTTTTAGGTGGTTTTTTTACTCGTCCAGTATTCTTTTCTTTAGAACTCGCCCGAATCACGTGACGCGCCAATTAATTCTAGGAGCAGACGATTTGGAGCCTTAAATTTTCTGCTCTTGCTTTTTGTAATGCTTTTGATGAAAAGATATGATAGTGCTCCTGACTTTCAGATTTTTTTTTTTTTTTTTCAGATTTATATGTTATTAAAAATTACATATAATTCGGAAAATATTTACGGTAAAAATAATTGTTACATAAAATAATTTTTTAGTAATTATATATAATAATAGCATTTATCAGAAATTAAATTTAAAAATGTAAAAGAAAAAAATATCGAATAAAAAAGAAAAGAATTATCGTTAGGAAATTGTTTAAATTAATTTATATTCTAATTAAGAAGTAGATGATCATATAAAAATATTCATTGTAAATATTTAAATATTATTTAAAAAAAAAAAAAAAAACTTTAAATTATTATGTGTTATAGGAAATTTAAAAATCATAAACTATTAGATTATTATAAAATAATATTAATATTTAATACTGCATAAGATTAAAAATCTTTATTTTTTATTTAACAAGATTTTTGTATTTGTACATAGTTTGAAAAAAAAAAATCTAAGTGTTTGTCTCTAAATTTATTGTCATATATATTTTCAGGTCATAATCAAAAATACTCATGAGCGTACCAAACATGCTCTACAAATTTATGTTTTTTTGTATTTATTATTAATGTACCGGATGTATTTGCCAGCCGGATCTCCAAACCTAAAAACTTGTAGAGCATGTTTGGTACGCTCATGGGAAGACAACTACCACTGGCTTTCTATCCAAGAACCATCTAGACTTGAAACAGCCACCTTTCCTGCGATTCTTAAATTACCTGATCTCCAGTATGAATTAACACTTTGAATAATTGTTCAACCATTTGTGTGTTTTTGTTTGTGACTAATCCTCAATATCCTGCAGTGGGACGGACATCCCATGAGTGATCTACTCATGGATGGAGAGAAAGCGGCAGCTTCTGTTGTGATGGAGCGCCCGTAGGTAGAAGTCTGACTTTTTGCTCTGTGAAGCTCTTACAGTCATATGAGACCGGGACCTACGGCTTATTCCGGATTTCGAACCACTATAAACATCCATGGCACCGCCTGGACTCGAACCCGAAACCTGTGGTTCCGAGCTCCAGACACTCGACCATTCAGGCTCCATAGTTCAACCATACCTCCAATTAATCTATTTTCGTATTCAATATTATAAATTATGTTTCAAAACGTCTGGTTTGGAGATAAGCTGGTTGGCAAATCCATCCGGTATATTAATTATAAATATTTTTTAAAAAAACATAAAATAAAGATATCAAATGAGAAACATGAACATGAGCATAATAAATTTATTACAAAAATCGAACTGAAGGATCTAAATCAAACAATAAATAAATAATGACTATTCAGACTTCAGCTATCTTGGCAAATGTGGTTACAAAAATTCATTACGGATTTTAATGTCTTCCTTACAATCATGTTTGAGAAAAAATTTTTCAGGGAGTTAAAAATATTTGTATCATATTAACATATTAATTATATTTTTTTTCATATATCTGCTCCAAAGAAAAAAATGTTCCCCTTTTTTTCTTAGTGCATTCAGTTTATTCAACCTTTCTGATCCTAAGTTCAGGAAACCTATTTTAACGGATGTTCCCATGCGTATAGAAAATTAGCATAATGTTTAATAAAAGGATTATTCAAGTTTCGGTTTTTATTGAACTCTAGACTAAAAGCTAAGCAATTTTGCATGGCCTTAAGTAAAACAGTACATAATAGCAAATAGATAGACAATAAATAATCGGAAATTCCAAAATTTAATATTTTCAATGATATAGTCCTTTTTTTTTTGGAAATAATTGTATTAGCATTTCTTGATCAATCTACTGTTAAGGAACCATTGAAAATATATACATTTTTTTTCCCAATAATTTTATAAAAATTGTTACAGATCCTTATTGCCTTGACTTGTATTATTACAGAACCTTATTTCAATTCCTTCTCTATTAGCTCACACTCTCCCTATATATATCTTGTTCAAATTTTCAATCGTTCATAAAATACTTTTTATTCCTCCACTCAAGTTCAAATACATTATTTTTGAACTTGTAGTGGATGACACTGGATGTTAATACAGTTTTTTCAAATATTAATTCAGTCATTAAATTTAATTCATTAATTATTTTTTTTTTTTTAGATTTAAGTTGCATATATCTACCAATAGATGGCCCCAGATAAACTTAAAAAAAAATGAATGAAAATTATATATAAAGGACTATTTGCAATAAAGTGGGAAAAAAGGTAGGAATTGACTTTAAATTTTTTTTTTATTTATATTACTTGTTTTATAAAACAAATCAGAAATTTAAAGAAAAATTAATTTGAATTAATTAATCTGAATTAATTTAATTTCTGATTAATTTATTAAAATAAAATTAACTGTTCCCCTTTCGACTGATATTTTAACGGAAAAAAAGTTATAAATCAGAAAAAAGAAATATACATTTTTTGATGTGGATACAAATTGAGATTTTTGCTTACACAAAAATCTGATTCTATATTTACATACGTGTAAAAACAGAAATAAGCATATAATAAAAGTTATACACCCCTACAAATCAATACACTGATCCTTAAAGCCACGGAATGGTTAGCTTTCTTTGAGAACTATATTTAAGGTCCTAAAAATAACTTATAATTGCTAAAATTACTTATTTTTATGCATTTTTTACTAAACGAAAGTGTGAATGTAGTTCTTAACGTAATAATTTTTTTTATTTAAGCTGCTGGCACAAAAAATAACGGAAGCCTAGTTGCCAGTATCATATCATGTGATAAGTAACTCATCGCCAAGTACATAATCGCCGAAAATCACCCAGAATGTAAATCATGAAACCCATAAAATGTTCTGATATTCAAGGGTGCAAATATCCCAATGTATTTATAAATGAAAGTTTAATTATACTTCGGTATTTTCTAATAGATAGAATAATGTTGCTAAATTTATTAATTTATGACCAGAGAGATATTATACTAGAGTACAGTTGTTTTACTAATGCTGGGCTCTTGGCTTTATGTCATTAGTTACTGATACGGCAGTTATATACAGTAAGATATATATTACCTATGAAAGGACTTTTATGCTACATTTACATGATACAAGCACCTCCTAGAGCCAAAATCTAAGGCATTTTTTAACAACGATAGGTATGACGTAACTCAAATATACCACCAACAGCACCCCAATCGGTGACGAGGGCAGAGGCTTTGATTTGTCTCTCTTTTTGCGTACACTTTAGGCCGGGAACTGCAGCTTAAAGAGGATTCCGAACCACTAATAAACATCCATGCCACCGCCAGGATTCGAACTTGAAGCCTGTGGTACCAAAGGCCACAGCGCTAGTCAATTGGCCTTCAGGTCACCGGGACAGAGGGAATAAAGAACTTTTAGGGGTAACTGCTTCAGAAAACTCCCGGGGCAGCCTGACTAGCGATTTGGGGTGTGATAGCCGAGTGGCTAGCGCTCTGGCTCTCGGTACCGCAGGTATCGGGTTCGAACCCGGGGTGCCCATGGATGTTTGTAGTGGTTCGAATCCACTTTAAGCCGTAGGTCCCGGTCTCTTATGACCGTAGAGAGTCACATAGCCCAATCAAACTTCTTTTTCTCGCCCACATCATTCCCAAACTGTATAGGGGCAACTGAGCTCTAGGCACAGTGATGTGGTATGGTGTAGTAGTAGTAATAGTCTGACTAGCGAGACGCTTTATTATCTCAATCGCCATGAAGTCTCCTCTTTTATGAAGCTGCTGATGGCCAATTGGCTAGCGCTCTAGCCTTTGATACCACAGGCTTCAAGTTCGAATCCTGGTGATGACGTGGATGTTTGATAATGGTTTGGAATCCTAGTTGAACTGTAGGTCCCGGTCTAATTAACCCAAAGTGTGTAAAAAATGACCGTAGAGAGACAAACCAAAACCTCTGTAGCGACACCTATTGATGGAAAATGGAATACACATTGAACGACTTCTACTTTCACTATTAAAAAAAAGGGAATTTCCCGCTAGAATGAAAACAGAATGTAGCTGGTATTACGTAGTTGGCTTTAGAAGAAATGGAATAAAGATGTTGTAAATGTAAAAATTGATTATCGTCTTTTATTTTGCCGTCTGATTTTTAATAACACTACGCAACCTTTACAATACCGCCACATACTTGGTGACCCGTGAATTGTTTGCAATCTGTGATTTATTTACAAAATGACTGAAACAAATGGATCGGCGAAGAAAGATGAAGTAGCGCGGGTAAGTGTCAAAATACCTCCTTTTTGGGCAGAAAAACCAGAAATATGGTTCTTTCAAGTTGAAGCACAGTTTTCAATTTGTGGAATAAACCGAGGATACAAAAATTCAACTACTTAGTTTCACAATTAGAACCGAAATTTGTTGAAAGTTTGTGGGACATTATAAGTGATGATAATAGAAAAAAATGTACCGCTGCAAAAGAACGTTTGCTGAATACTTTTAAAGAAAGCGAAAAATAAGCGCCTTCCTTCAGGACTTGATTTGGGAGATCTTAAACCCAGTCAACTTTTACAAAAAATGAGAAACCTGGCTACTGATGGAATTACTGATAAGGTGCTAACAACATTAACAAAAAATGCCTGATTCCCGGAATATTTTAAGTTAGTGATGAAGGCATTGAGAAACTCTCATTAATGGCAGATCGTATTCTTGAAATGCAACCAAAACAAGAACTTTTACTGTGTAAACAACTAGGCCAAGAGTCGGATGTCATCTAAAGCATTCATCATCTCTACTTCTCAAATCAAATAAATGTACTTTCTTGAAAACAGAGTTTTCGTGCCAATCCCCTGGCTTATACAAAAGGAAACTTTCGGTTCGAATTTGTTGGGATTCGACTGAATTTTCAAAAGTTATATTTTTGCTACTTCTACTAATACAAATATTTGTAAAAAACACCTGAAGGTAGAAGACTGACTTAGCTTAGAATCGTGAAGGAATAATTAGTTATAATGAATGATGAATAATTAGTTTCCAAAGGGTGTGGCTTGCCCTTACAACTGACAATCGACATTTTCCAACAAGTAAGTTATTATGTCTCAGAATTCATAGAAGCAAGACAGTGTATTTGTGAGAAGGAAAATTAACGTGAAAACTAAACAGATTTCAAGTTTCCTACATTTTAACTATTCATCTGTTCCCTTCATTTGTTGCTGCAATTTGAACGCGAAAAACAAGCCTAGTTATCTGTTTTCTGTACTCGAATGGCCACAAATCTTTCGAAAGGTCGTAAATCCTTTGGTGCGTAACCAAATACTGACACCAAACCGAGCGGACAATTGCTTTCATGAAAGCTAGCAAAAGAAACCTGCTTGCATTTCTTTTCCATCCAATTTGCAACAAACCGGTTTGAATGTATTAATGTGGTGCTGAAAACTAACGTTCTCATGTTTATACGCAACTTTTCAGAATAAATCACTTCGTATTGATTAATCATATAAAAAAGTTCACTAACCAGTTTTAGTAGAGGCGACACATTTTGTCAGAGTTTCCTCCGAGTTTTTTTTTTAAACAATTATTTAAGCTTAAGCCCTTTTTTAAGGAATAGAATTCTAATCATCTCATACACTGATATCTACGTGTTCCAACGCAGCTGGCAACCTCTTAGACAATTGTCTTTGATGCCTTAAGGCAAGCGCTGCACAGACGTTACTCACTTAGCACTACCCAGGAGGTGCGTGCATCTTGAAGATAAGCTACGGACGCGGAATAACAATACCTCATCAACGCTCTACGATCCTATTAGACCTGGACCTACGGTTTAAAGGGGATTCCGAACCACTACAAACAACAATGGCACCGCCGGGACTCGAACCCGAAATCTGTGATACCGAGCGCCAGAGCGCTAGCCACTCGGCCATTCAGGCCCCGTGGTACATATACAGAGAGAATTTTTTTTCAACCGAGTTCAATATGATTTCAAATCATTGATCATTAAAACTATTTTGGTTTATTCTTCACATCTAGAATGATTTATAGATGTACAAGTTGAGGAAAATATTACTTTTCTATGCAATTATTTGGATGAATTGGTCCACATTAGCGCAAAATATAGCCATAAACAAATCTTCCAGCTAGCTCAGCGATGCAATTGAAAATCTCTTTTTTTTTTATTTTAATACGATTAATTCATTCATTAGAGCCTGATGTCCGAGTGACCGGCACTCGGTGCAACAGGTTTCTGGTTCGAGTCCCGGCGGTGCCATGGGTGTTTGTAGTGATTCGGAATCCCCTTTAAATCGTAGGTCCCGGTCTCATATGACTGTAAGAGCTTTGGGTGTAGGGCTGACAACCCTATCCTGTGAAAAAGAAAACATCTCCTGTCTCGAAATCTGCCAGTAGGTAGACGGCCTTAGCCCACCAAGGGGCTATTGCACCAATAAAGAATAAAAAATATTCATTCATTATAAGAGCCGGCAGTATTTTTTAAAAAGCAATGACTTCACTTAGTGTAAAAATAAATAAATAAATAAATTAAAAATAATAACAATAATAAAAACTTCCTAATACTTTTAAACACATGAATGAAGGCATTAATATATTTTTTTAATCTTATGCATTTCATAAGAACCTTATGGAATGCCTTCTATTTATGATTCAAAGTAGAAAATTAAATATTTGTTAGGATAATAGAGGAATAACTCATCGGCTTATTTCCCGATGATGCATGCTATTCAAACATATGTTGATCCTGTTTAATATAATCTTATTAGGTTTCAATGATTCAAAAGAATAAATAAATAAAAAAATAATAAATAGAAACATTAAGCGTTATTCGTCGATTTATCATGTCAGTTAGGTAAGTAAAATTTTCACGGAACTATCTATCACCATTTCCGTTGTTTAATAAATCTAATCCCAGGAAATGACAAAGTAAATAAATAATGAATAAATGTACATAAAGATTGGAAAAGTAAAGAAAAAAAAAAAAAAAACCCGAGGGATTTCATTTGGCACGGTTCCGATTCACGCGTGCAATTTAATCAGAAGATTCACTTCCCCTTCGTCATTTCCGAGGGAAGCTTATAAATGACTTATGTCTCTAGTGTTCTGCGAAATTGGGGATGGTAATGGCACTTTTTTTCTAAGAAATATAGTGTAGGTTACGGGAAATACAAAGGTTAGCGTGAATGAATGACCGGATCTTAAAATTTTTTATTTTCAAAGCTATTACACATAAGGAAATGAGTGATACATGAAAACAAGTAATATAAAAATACTTTTTTTTTACTCTATTGCAGAAAGTCCTTTTATATATATTTTTCATTCATTTTTTAAGTTTATCTGGCGTCTTCTATTGGTAGATATATACAACTTAAATCTAAAAAGAAGGGCCTGAATGGCCGAGTGCCAGCGCTCTGGCGTCCTCCGTTATTGTTACTCCGCGTCCGTGGCTTATCTTCAAGTTGCACGCGCCCTCTGGGTAATGCAAAGTGAGTAAATCTGTGTAGCTTGCCTTAAGGCATTCAAGACCAAGCTGTCTAAGTGTTTGCCGGCTGCATTAGAACAAAAAAAAAAAAAAAATCTAAAAAAACCTAAAATTAATTAATTAAATTTAATTACTGAATTAATTTGAAAAACTGTATTAACATCAAGTGTCCTCCACTATAGGTCCGAAAATTGTATTTGAACTTGAGTGGATGAATAAAAAGTACTTTATGAACGATTGAAAATTTGAACAAGGTATATATAAGAGAGAGTGTGCGCTAATAGAAGGAATTTAATAATAACAAAAAAAAAAAAGCATTTCAATACATTTTTTTTCGTAATTATTATAATTTATACACTACTCTTTACTTGTACCACATGCTTCAGGTTCGAATCCCAGCGGTGGCATGGATGTTTGTGAGTGGTTCGAATCCACGTTAAACTGTAGGTTCCGCTTTGATTAGCCTAAAATGCGCACAAAATGACCATAGAGCGACAAACCAAACTACACTTCACCTTCGTAACGAGAGTAATGTTCAGAAAATCAGCATGTATACTGAAGTACTATTATCAATTAGAAAAAGAGAGTGCTAAAGATCAATGGGCGTCATGGTTAAACAGCCCACCAGCGGGTGTTAGCTTTCCGAGAGGTTTGGTTTGTCGGTCTACGGTCACTTTGTGCACACTTTAGGCTATTTAGACCGAACCTACAGTGTAACGTGGATTCCGAACCACTCACCAACATCCATGCCACTGCAAGGATTTGAACCTGTATCTTATAGTACCAAAGGCCAGAGCGCTAGCCAATTGGACATCAGCAGCTTCATAAAAGAGGAGACTTCATGGCGATTGAGATAATAAAAGCGTCTCACTAGTCAGGCTACTACTACTACTACTACTACTACTACACCACACCACATCACTATGCCTAGAGCTGAGTTGCCCCTATACAGTTTGAGAATGATGTGGGTAAAATGAATGGAAGCAAGATGGAGGCGGAAAATTTGGTATCCTAAAAAATCCTATGGTACCAAAGACCCGGAGTGCCAACCAATTGGACATCAGGCCTTCAATCAGTGAGGATTTTTAGAGGTAACTGCCCTGAATATACGTGAACCCTTCATCATTCGTCATCAGGGGCGCTACAGAGAAGGTCGCCTGCCTACTAGCAGATTTCGAGACAGATGTTTTTATTCTTATAGGTAGGGCAGTCAACCGACCGCCCAACGATCTAGAGTCATATTAGACCAGGACCTACAGTTTAAAGTGGATTCCGAAGCCCTACAAACATTCAAATGCACCGCCGGGTCTCGGACCCGAAATCTGTTGCACCGAGCACCAGAGCGCTAAGACTCGGCCATCAGGCGCCATGTGAACCCTCACGATAAGCAAATTATAAATTCAGATTTTAATTATGCATCGCTTGATTATTAAGGTTAAATTCTTCTTCAACATTTAATGGTAAATGACTGATATCCTTTATCTCAAGTGAACATGGCTTATGAATCATTTCTTTTTAATATCGAAATTCAAAGGAAGGTATTTTTTTTTTGAAATTGCTTTTCTTCTTGAAATCTTTGGAAAGTTTATTTTAAATTACAGCATCGTTGGTTGTGATCATTTCTAAAAATCCATTTCCCACTCTATTTTTAAGTATGTTCTTCCTTTTTTTTAACAAAACTTTCAATTTCAAATTCCAATGTGAATATGGTAAATATGAAGGGCATATTTAATACAGTTTTAAAAACTATATGTCCTTGGAGGAAATTCAACAAAATTGGATCTCTGCACAATTAAAATATAACAATTTCATCTTTTAACTGCAATAATCTGTCTAAATTTCGTCCCTTTGTCAGCCACCATACATGTAGCAATAAGGTTTGGTGACCAGAATACGTGTATTTGCAATAGTTTGAAAATATACTATTGTTAGATTTTATGAAATTACTGATGTTAATAACATCGCAAAACACAACAGTAAGGAACAACCATGTCTTCCAGAAACAAGTAATATAAATAAAAAAATTTTTAAGTCAATTCCTACTTTTTTTTCCCCATTAAATTGCAGAAAGTCCTTTATAAATAATTTTCATTCATTTTTTAAGTTTATCTGGCGCCATCTATTGGTAGATATAGGCAACTTAAATCTAAAAAAAATATAATTAATTAATTAAATTTAATTACTGAAGTAATATTTGAAAAGATCTGTATTAACATCCAGTGTCCTCCACTACAAATTCAAAAAAAATGTATTTGAACTTGAGTGGATGAATAAAAAGTATTTTATGAACGATTGAAAATTTGAACAAGATATATAGGGAGAGTGTGATCTAATAGAAGGAATTGAAAAATTATAGCCAATGGGGAAGATTTCAAAGTTCATAGACCTCCTTTCAAGAACGGGATGGCCCTTACATTAGACTTTGGACTTTGCACTTTCCCCCCGTCCGTTAGACTTTGGAACCAATAATAGGAGAGGAAAAAAAAAGGAGTGTGCGAAGTCCAATGAAGAGTTCAAGCAGTATGGAGGATACAACAGTCAAGAAAAGAGTTTCAAGAGTACAGAGGTTACAAAGATCGTTGTTTAAGATGTTTTTGTAAATATTTGTTACATAATTGTGTTTTGTGAGTTATGTGTTGCAGTTGTGCAGTGCTGTCTTTGCAATTTTAATAAATATGACAATTAAACATCACGTTTTATTTTTGAAAAATAATTTAGTTTGTATCCATGAACAACACTGAATCAAGAAACTTTATAAAATCAAGGAACATCAAAGAACACATCATATCCGGCCGTAACTTTTGCCAGTTAGGACCGGATATGCTCAGAAAATGTCTGTAATTGTCAGAGTCCAGTTTGCCCCAGTATTACTTGAAGAATGAAATAATCTGTCCAATCAAGAGAAAACTTAAACTGGATTATTGGTGCTTGAGAAGGTAAAGAAAAGAAAAAGATTAGGTGCTTTAAAGAGGAGATACAAATTATATACTCATATTGCCCGGCAATCTAAATGATAGATTTAACCTAAGAAAAAATTAATTA